>JAXQQM020088764.1:0-33065 GCA_034641835.2 Pinus albicaulis | reverse complement strand
TTTTGGTGGGTGTTCTTGATCTATTTTTTTATGATATGATCATTTTTGGTATGTTATGTGTAATATCGGTTTAACTCTGTGTGTGTGAGTTGTTCTGGAATGTCAGATCTGCCCAATAATGGTGGAAAGTATGGTCAGAGGCGGTTCACGTTGAACACAAGGTGCAGAGCAATGAATGGTGGAATTCTGAGCTAGAAGGCATTGTATCCTATAGCCTTGGTGATGGTGAATGGCCCATATCGGAGCAGGTGAATCTTATTGTGGGGTCTAATGAGGCACTCCTTTCGCAAATGTAGCCCAACTTTATCACCCACCTAGAAATTGTGTGGCACTCGATGTTGATCATGTTGCTTCTTGTACTTAGCATTAGCTCTATCCAATATGTCATGGAACTGCTAGTGGACATGTTGAATGTGCTCAATGAATATTTTTACCTTGTCATCTTCAAATTGGACATGAGCCTAATCTTCCTCAGTAGCTACAAATGGTATGGCCACATCAATGGGGCATAGTGGCTGGAATCTTAATCCTTCCTAAAAGGGGTTGTGGCTAGTTGAGTTATGGAGAGCTCATTTGTAGTTTTGCTAGACATTGGGAAGCTTTCATCCCATACGCAAGGATTCTTCAGGTTGTACATGCACAAAATGTGCACGATCATCCTGTTGACGACCTTTGTTTTTCCATCACTTTGGGGGTGGAAAGACGTGGAATTAGTAAGCTTGGTATCCATCATCGACCAGAGACTTGACCAAAATGTACTTAGGAACCTGTTATCATGATATGAGACAATGGACTGTGGGATCCAAAAGTGCACCCACACTTGTTCAAAGAAGATTTTACCAGTGGTTATTGTTGTGATACTCTTATTACAGGCCGCCAGAATGGCCACCTTAGAAATTTTTTCGATCACCATGAAAACACAGTCATTTCCATGCATAATAGAAGGAAGGCCCGACATGTAATCCATGGATATGGATTCTGAAGGTTTACTATGAGTAGGCAAAGGAATATATAGGCCTTTCTTCTTGATGTCAGTTTGGCAATGATGCGGGAAGTGCAGGATCTGATGCATTTCCCAACATCTTGTCAAATTTTTGGCCAATAAAAATACTTCTGCAATACCGCCACTTTTTCTCTACCCCGAAATATCCAATGACCCAATTTTCGTACACTTGCCAAATCATTTTGGCATGTTCACTTGAAGGAACACAAAGGTGTTCCAAGTGTCATAACAGTGCATTCTTGAGCTGATAATTTGAAACTTGCTTGCCTTCTTAGAGTGTCTGGTATGTGCTGTTGAATTCTGGATCACTCTTGTAAAGATTCGTCCATCCCGAAGTCTCGTTCTTGTAAGGGTCGAGCATAGTGGTCAGCGCCGATCATAGTGGTCAGCGCCATGACCAACGGTTGGCTTAGGTAGTCTGAAACATTTTTGGTGCTTCCCTTCTTGTACTTAATGTTGATATGGAATTGTTTCAATTATGTGGACCATCTATTATGGTGATCGTTCTGCAACTTCCCTTGTGTTTGTATGAACTACAGGGGTCAATTGTCTGTGTGGATGACCATTTCCTTCCCTAAAATGCATTTTTTCCATTCCTGGCAAGCCTACTCAATGGAATACATCTCTTTTTCATAGGTGGGATAATTTAGGACTATTTCTAAAAGTTTCTCACTATGATATTCCACTAGATGCCCTTGTTGAGTAAGAACTGCACCAATGGCATAGTCGGAGGCATCTGTCTTGATCTCAAATGGTTTATGTGGGTCTAGTAATGTGAGCACTGGTGCTGATCAGAGTCAATTTTTCAACATGGTGAACACCTTCTGTTGGGAATCAGACCAAAATAAAATTGCTTTCACCCCTCCTTGGTCACCTGACTCAAAGGCCAAGTGATATGATAGAAGCCTAACATGAACTTGCGATAGAAGTTGTGAAGACCTAGAAAATTGTGGAGCTCTGTTAGATTTGTTGTGGTTGGCCAATCCTGAATGACATATACCTTTGTTGGGTCCACATGCACACCCTGTTCATCAATGATGTACCCCATTTATTGAACCGAGGTCATGCCAAAAGTGCATATCTCCAAATTGACGCACAACTTGTGTTGCCACAATGCTTGGAGGACCTATCGAATGTGGTGGAGGTGATATTTCCAACTTTGACTAAAGATAAAGATGTCATCCAAATACACCACCACTAATGAGTTGGTGAAATGTCACAAGATGTCGTCTTTTCAGCCTCATGAAAGTTGCGGGGGCATTCGTCAACCTGAAAGGCATGACCAATCATTCATAAAGGGATCCTTCCACACATGGGAGGGTTCGATTGGTACCTGGTGATAATTGAAATTCAAGTCAATATTTCTAAAATATTTGGCCACCTTGAGCTGGTCCAGCAGGTCATCAATCTATGGAATCGAATACGTATTTCAGACAGTGATCTTGTTCAACGCCCAATAGTCAATACAAAGTCTCCAAGTCTCATCCTTCTTCTATAGCAACACAATCGAGCTCCCACGGGGAGATGAAATTTGCCTAATGTTCCCTTTCTAAAACATCTCTTGAATATACATATTGATTCCATCGTTCTCTAGAATTGTAATGTCGATATATCAGTACATTGGGTAGCGGCGCGCCCAGGTAGATATCAATGGGGTGATTGACCTGATAATGTAGAGGTATCCCTACAAGAGAGTTGAATATGTACCTGTACTCCTATATGACCTTGTCCATATGCTTATGTTGTGTAAAGGAGCCATGTCTAGAAGCCATGGCCACAATATTCTTAGAGTTCTGAGGGCGAACCATAAGGGAAACAAATTTCCCTATTTGGGAGATGACCTTATTGCATTTCTTCGTAGTGATTAGAGAGATGACAGTAGGCGGTGCTACCTCTGTTATCTTGCATAAATTATGTTAGCACCCAATTTGGACCTCAGGCTGAAAAAGGAAAATCAAAGCAACATCTAAACCACGCTCAACCTTGTAGCTAGCCCTACAAGGTTAGAAGAGGGCTCTCTCTGTAAAACTCTATTCAAAAAAGCACAATAATGGACTGATTTTAGGCTAGGTATATAAATGGGAAAAATTTTAATGAATGAATGAATTTTTCAGGGATGTATGGGATAAAATGGGATAGTTTGAAACTAGGGAATTAAATCAGGACACAGGGTATTTCATGTGGCAAGGTAGGCAAGAAATTTTAGCAAATAAATTTAAATAATGATGGAATGGAAAGACTGGTGAGGAGCTGAAAAGGGCATGGGAGATGGATCCTTTTCAAACAGAAGAAAAACACAGAGTACAAATGATTTCCCAAGGCAGGGCATAAAAATGGATCCTACCTTTCTATCTTGACAGCATTGAACAAGAATTGTTTATGGGTGAAAGGTGAAACATAAAAAATTTACATATGAAACAAAGGAGAAAAAAATGCTAAAACTCATACCACATGGATCCCACAAATCAGAGCTGCATCTCTTATTAATTCCCTGTCAAACTGTACAATGGAGCACAGAGTGTTCTTTTCCACACTATTCCCCTACTTCTAAGTTACAGACTGCTTTACAAATGATTTACAATTAGATTAAATAAGCCAGATTTGTGGGAACATAGATCCACAGAAAGAGGGAGCTATTTTAATAGCTGAAGAACTGAATTCCAATCATAGAAAATAAATCCAACAATCTGCCCCTAAAAATAAGGAACAACAATCCATTTGACTACTTGGGCGGATTCACAATTTCGCTTGTTGAAGGATAAATAGGTAATTTGAGGAGAAAATCCCTATTTTAATGCTACTGTAGAAATCTCTGTTGTATTTTAGCTTGCGGCCAGCTAACTGTTGCTTTCCATTATTCGTTTGAAGAAAACCGACTTTTTAATAAAATGCCTTTGAAATAAAATAGAATGAAATTACGCCTTAGCGAAGGGAGAAAACTGATTTTGAATGGGAAAAGGGAAGGGAAAGGAAGTGGGGTCCACATCACAATCGGGATCGGAGGGTTGAATTTTTTTGGAACCAAGCCAAAAAGCTCTGATGTGATTGGCATAAGTCTGATGGGTAATGCAATAAGGGAGCAGGGAAATCCCTTTGGAAATAAATAAAAATGATTTTTCTCTTTTACAAAGGGAGGAAGGATTTTTCATTTGAAAGGGCAGAGGGCCTTTAAGGTGGGACCGGGGTATGAATAATCACAATCAGAATCAAGAGGTCGGGAGAGGGAGCGGAGTATAACACAATGAACTTCCTCCGATGCGATTGCGGAAAACCTTTGTACATATGAAATAAATAAATAAAAAAAATGATTTTACAAAGGGGGAGGCCTTTTATTATGAATGGGGTAGAATATAATGTGGTGGGCCAAAGGGTCAATCGGCATCAGGGATCGGAGGGGAGCAGGGTAGAGTGATACATATGAAATCGCCGATGCAATTGGGCGGGTCCTTTGTATAAATGAAATAAAACATAAATCAATTTTAACAAAGGGAAAGGCCTTTATATAAATGGTGGAAGGTAATGTTAAATGGCAAGACCCAAGAACCATCAGCATCAGAGATTGGAGAAGGGCGGAGGGAAATTCATATGTGAAATCGTCGATTGTGATGGTCCGATGGGCTGTGGGCCGTCGGATCAGAGGGGGTGGATTGACGGTGCGAGAGTAATCGAGAGTTGGCCATCGGGAGGAGTTAATCGGAGGGGCTAATTTGAATGCACCGATTGTATTCAGGCCGTCAGATCATTTATCGGATCGATGACCAAGATTTCATCAGGCGGGGTTCAATCGGAAGAGACTTAACATAATCGCATTGGAGTTTTTCACTATGGGCTAATCGGGGCGCACATATTAATATTTGCGATGCGATGGAAAGGGAAGGGAGTGTATCAGTGGGGGCTTTTATAATAAACTTTAAATTTATTATAAAGTTGAATGGTGTGGAGGGGAAGTGGTTTGGCTTATCGGGATTTAAGGCAATGGGGACTTTATAATAATAAACTTTGAAATGTTTATTATAAAGTTTAAAAGAGTGTGGTGGGGAAGTGGTTAATAAATGAATCGCATATGTATTCAAATGATTTTAAAATGAGATTTTGTAAATCAGAAGGGGAAAAAGGGATTTTATAAAGAAAACATAAAACTTTAATAAAATAAAGTTTAGGGAAAGGTAGGAAAATGGATTGTTTAAGGGTATAGGGGACTTTTTACTTCACTTAGGCATAAATTTCAATCTAGAAGTCAGTTTTGAGAGTGCAATATACCGTTGGAAAGCTCTTTCCAGGCTCTTTCTGACGAATCTACTTGGAACATGATTTGATGCTAAAAATTTTGTGGAAAACTTCTTCGAAGGCAGGGTGATGACTTTGTGGAGATAGCAGCTTCTAAATTGTGACTTATTACATATGCTGACATAAAATTACATAATGAATGATAATAAAGGCAGAATATCTTGTTTTCACCTCAAAAAATGGTTTTAAGGTGAAAATTACATCCAACTGAATAAAAAATTTCTTTGATCTTACAGGTGTTGTGGCTTTGAGTTTTATTGACTTCCTCATGACCTTGCTAATATTTATTGACACTTGACTCATTAATTTGACCATGATGTGATCCTAGAACCTAATGAGACCCATCCTATGACCTACTAACATGACTCACAAAGCGAAAGTAGCTCATGAAGGAAGACCATAGAGAAAAAAATCAGCAAGTTTCACATGAGGGAAAACTGATGAAAAATTACTACCATCAATCAATCCATGACCTAGTGGAATGGTGAAATTTATTGGTATGGGACTCCTAATATGAAAATGAAAAAGAGAAATTTTGATCACTGATGGTAGTATGACTAGACTGACACTAACAACTTATTTCCCAAAGTAATAATAACAGTGCGAGTCCTTGATTCATATTGATTATGTCGCTTCCACAAGTATGGTTTTCCTAATAATAAATCACAAATTTTGAGAGGAGAAACATCACATGATACCCCATCCGTGAAGGGCTTGGTGTTGTAAGGGAGGTGAAACTATTGGATGACGTGAAGATCTTGTCCTTCGTGAAGCCACCTGAGGGTGTATGGTTGCAACTGTGTTGTGCTCGATAGGACTAGCTACTTCAAAACCTCTACTAAAATGAGGTTCTTTCAACTCTCGTTTTCGAAAATGAACTGCAACAGTGAACCCTTCACCCACATCTATAAGTGGAAGAGGTGCTCCCCCTCCTCTGGATCTTTAGGCTCATCCATCTGGATCTTGGTGGTGGAAAAAGTGGAACTAGGCTTCACATCAATAATATGCTACCCTTTTTCATTCCCTTTACTTATTTTTTACTCAGATTTAGAGCATGCATCTGATTCGAAAGCCGTCATCTCAACCACCAGTGACTGCTTATCTCGACACTCACTCATGTTTTGATTGGAGCTCTTATGGAACTCACACCAATTTCCCATGTCTTTCTTTTTCTTCATGCTTTTTTCCTTTTCTTGCAACTTCGATGGGTTGTCCTAGTTCACCCCACCTTGAATTTTTCCTTTTTTCGTGGTTTGGGGGCACCTTTCCCTTGCTTCAGATTTGCAGAACCAAAGTCCTGCTTCTTCTATTTAAATGTCTGCTCGATCTTGACATCATATCAATAGGAGATATCCAGGAACTCCATTTCATCCTAGATGTACTTATGTAAACAGTTACTGTACATGAATTCCAAATGTCACTCAAAATCCTTGATTCCTAGCTTCATGCCAAGGGCATGAAAACCATTTTTGAACTCTGACACATATTGGTCCCTTCCTTGTCACAGTGTGATCCACTTTATGTACTTATATTAACATCTATCGATAGGGTAATATTGTTCCTTTATGGCATCTCCTAAATAATTCAAAGTGGGTGAGGTTGAGAACAGTGAGGGTTCCCCCTGGTCCTTTTGCTCACAATAGGTTTCCCACCAGTCCTTGACATGGGGGGCGACTTTTAAGAGTGTAAAATTAATATTTTCCTGGTTGTAAAAATCATGAAATGAAAAATATCCTTCCAACAGATTTAACCATGTATCTATGACATTTACATCTATCTAGACTTCAAATATGGAAATTTCAAATTTAACTTGTATCTTAAAAGCGTGGCACCTCTAGATTGGATGCCAGATGAAGATGTGTCTCTTGTGGGTAGTCGTCTAAGGATTTGGGAAAAGTTATCCATCACCGTGTTCCTCTATTTCTCGAGGGCATCCTTGAGCAATATTTTGAAAGGATCTCCTACTACCTCATATTTGTTTTCTTCCACCATGGGATGATATTGGGGTTTGCAAGGCTGATCATGTTAAGGTTCAACCAGATCAATCCCTAACTCCTTATACTGTGACCTCGTTGGGAGCATGCAAATAAAATCCAAAAAAGAGTACATTTCTCTAATACTACTAATCTGAACTTATTAAGGAATGAAATAGAATACATATTGTTGAGAAATCTCCCTAGGGTCAGGGTTAAGAACCCCAACAGATAAAAGGAAAATCAATCAACAAGAAGCCAACAATCAAGCAGTCTTACTACATAAACTACTAAAGTTGGGTTAGGCGAAGATACCCATAGGTCTTACATTTGGTTTCGTTCCCATAGGGTCGAAACCCTCGGCTTCCTCCAAGGATATCAAACCTACAAGAAAGTTCAGAGAAGCATGTATACAACATGTAGTTCAAATTATGTACATAATATGAATGTTATATCATTAAACATAAAGATATAAATCATGCACTCATAAATCATAATATAAAACATGAATCATAACATTCAAGAACAATACAAAGCTTCTTTATTGAAATCAACAAGATAATATGGAATAATATAGCCTAATTCGACCACGACACCAAGCAAAACCTTCCTCTAGGCCCGTCCAACCCAAGCCTCAATAATCATCTCTCAAGAATATACACATGGATGCCATATAATGTAAGATGAACATCACTATGAGAAAACAAGGGTTTCCTATAACTAAGAGTGCAAGAGGCATAGGGAAAATCATACTTGATTGAGGAACAATGGGCTATAATATCGATATCCTATATATTCTTTTATATTTAGGCCTTCCCATGCGGTGTATATATGTCACCCAAAATCAATTGTTTCATTTAGGCCACAGGCTCCAGTAGATGGACTTTTGATGAAACCCATAAACCCCACCAAAAAATAGGATATTTTATATTTTTTTCATATTTTAAATTATAAATGTAGATTCTATATGGATGTACTCACGTGTGTACATTTTTTTTGAAGGTAAGAGTCGTGTATGGAATTCAAAACATTGTTTTTTAACAAAGTGATCAAGTCTGAAGGGGATGGGTTTCCCAAGGCCATAGAACAAAGCATCAGAACTACATGAGTGTTGAATCATGTTATAATATATTCCCCTTAATATATGAGGTTGGAAGGGGTACAAGATGGCTGAAATTTATTAAGTGTATCAAGGAATCATGTGAGGACTTGAGAGGAGATCAGCAAATTCCATCTTGCTAAAAAATAGTGGAAGAGATCAAAAAGAAATCTCATTTTTGAGGCGGGAATACCCATCCTCAAAGATAGTAAATCATATTTGCTGATCAAGTTTAGAGGGGATCCAATATGTATACATCAAAGTATAAAGAGAACTGTGAAGTACATAGTGGATCATTTGGTTATAGCCGCATAAGAAAACATCAAGGCTATGTCTCAATATCGCATATAGAAAAATCTGATCAATGATGCTTAAGGAAATGCCTGATCATTGATGTTGCATAAATTATCCTCAAATTACCAAGTCATAAAGGTGGAATAGTGGTATTGCATGCAACTCAGGTGCCAACATATAGGATGTTGTTGTGATGAACTGCAACATAGAAGGTGGATGGTGTCACTGGAAGGAAACTAAAGGAGCTGTGAAGTGAACCAAAATGCTGACACAACTCGAGGTCTTCATCAACCTCACATGGTACATTTATACACTATGGGAATAAATGATTCGAATTTGACCTTGTGAGAAATCGTTTGATACCGATCATCAATGCATACTATTAAAAAATGTGATACAACTCACCAATAATGATGATGAGAGTCAAGGTACCCCAGTACAATCTAACAAGTGTGAATAAATGAGTTGAATTCAAACACTTGAGAGAATATACCGATCAGGAGACATTTATGTATTCTCACTGTCAATAGTGATGGAATCTACCACTGATGACTGCAAACCCTAAGGTACTAAAAAAATTACTCTAGATCTTGTTCCCAGAGCAATGAGTTGTAGATGATGGTAAAATATCCACTGGAAGGAAGGAATTAAGGCATCCCACATCAACTAGCATGAGTTTAACCTGTAGGCCAATAATTTGGAAGGGACCAGACGAAAAGATATGAAGTAGCCATTCCGAAGTATGTTTCCCGTGTACACAAGATGTGGCTAGCACACAACATAAACCCTCTAAACCAACCAATAATGAAGGCTGACACGGAGGTGAGGAATCCAAATGTGTGATAATATAAGTTAACGTCGAACACAAGGGAAACCACTCAGTCACATACCCGTGATACTAATCTATGTTGAGCACAAGGTCGCCTATCGATGATGTAAAATAGGGCCAGGGTGTGGCTCTATTCCTAATCTTAGGGAAATTTTTTGAAGTTGATAAGAGAAAACCCACCAGCAAGAAGTCAATGGAGACCTTCTTAACTAACAAGAGAGAAGGAACAAATAAATGATGTGAAATTGAACATAATTTTGATAGTCTGGGTATGACCGATTGAATATGAGTCAAGAAACACCGCATAATTTCTGACTCAAGTTGACTTCCCTTGAACAAGAGAATGAATCAAATGTGACTGTATGGAAGCATATGATAACTTTGTAAATTTTCTCATGCAGGAGGCATAACAAACTCTCCATGTCATTGGAAGAGATAACCAACCAAAGGAGTGCTAACCAAATAACAAGTTTATGGCTCCCCTAAGTCAAAATAAAGCTCATCCCAATGGATGAAATATTTTATTTGAGTGCTTTGTTCAAGGGAGACACAATTGACTCTTGTTTCCATAAAATATAGAATTAAATGTCTTGTTCCCACTCTTTTTTAGAATATATATTTTTTTGTCTTTTTCATGTTTAAATCCTAAAAAATAATAAAATAATGCCTATAGTATAGTAGAAATAACGAGTTTCCAAATACATATTCTCTAGTTCCTAGGATTAGAATATTCCTATGCTGAACGCAAGGTGATGAAACCTGTCATTGAAACTAAAAGGAATGTTCTTTCCATGGGCGAAAGGTGTCAAGTTGCAGAGGCTAAGTGATTGCATGGTTGAACTTGCAGACAGTCATGGTAAAAAATTGGCTTATACATGAGTTTAAATGAAGTTGCCTTAAGGAAAAAAAGGTATAAATAGTAAAAATGCAATGCAATAGTACAAATTAACATGTGGGAGCCTCTATGGTATATAACCAGCAAGATAGAAAAGAAGAAAATGAATGAAGCTTCATCGAAATGTTATGGCGGGACTAAAGAGGACTCCCGAGCCTACACAATTTTTCAACATGGGCTACATATTCTAGCGAGGATATAACTAGGAAGACCATGTAAATGATGGCTCTACCATTATGTCATGATTTTATAAAAAAAATGAGTGAAAGTGGTTTTATAACCATAACATAATGGGGTCGACCCTATGGAAACATATCGCAGTATGAGGCTAGAATGCATAATGCAACAAAAAAAGTGATATTCCATAACCTATATTCCAATGATGAAAATGATACCTGCCATGATGGATCAACAATCATGGAATCAAAGTGGTGAATATTATCTCAAAGTATTCATTTTTACCCTGAAAAACAACCTATCCCAGCACTCAAACCCAAAAGGTCCAAATTTTTATAAAATTATAAAATAAAAATATAAACTTTATAAAAGTGGGTTTTGATATTTAAATATAAATAGGGACTTTTGGGTTACCAAATTTCATTTGTGTTTGTAACAGTTGAGTTCTTGAGAGCTTGGAGCATTTTTTTGGCATCCAAATTCACCAAATCTCTCAACCGAATCATCAATCCCACTTCCAGGTAATCCTAGATCATTTTTCTTACTGATTTAATCGCATTTCAAGTGTTTTCAATAATTTTTTCACCGTGAATTTTTGTTTTAAAAATTGACTCTCTGCGTACGCGGGTTGGATACTGCAAAGCCATGTATAAAAATCCCTACACACGTTTGTGTTTAAATCAAGCTTGCTTATGCACAGACATAAATGAAAATTATGATTTTTAATGGATGAATTCACTTGAAATTGTAGGTTTTTGATTAGTTGGAGAGAAAGAGAACATAGTGATGTTGATAACGAAGTCATGAATGATCCATTAGCATTGGATGCATTTAGAGGATGTGGGTTATTAAAAAATTTCAAGATGCCAAATATGAAAACCCAAACTAGATTGTTGGATATGCTTATCCATTACTGGGACCCAGAGGAATATGTTTTTATGATTGATCAAATGCCTTTGCGGATTGAGATAGAGGATATATATTTTATCACAGAACTTTCCTGGAGAGGAGAACCGGTCAATCTACATGGGAAGGCCTAAGGGGGTCTCAATGTGAATGATTATATTAACCGTCTATTTCACACCAAAGACTGACAAGGACACATCACAAATTCCGATTAAAAATGTAGTGAGGTTGCCCATAAAAAATATACTTTTTACCATAGTCATGGTAGTAGGCTCAGCATCACTACACTAGTCCTCTCATCCTACCATGTTCTTGGAAGTATATTACCTCTTGAAAGTATTTGACTGGTGTACAACACTCTTGACCAACATGAAGAATCAACTGACTTCAGTAAGACAAGGTAAAACGAAGAATTTTGGCTATGGTACCATAATTTGAATTTTTTTTATTAAGAGGGTACTATCACTTCGACCCAAAGTGTTTGCAAACATTAGCAGCCCCAGAGATCTAAGGATAGCTAGATGGGTAGTTTTGATGAAGAGACTAGGTGGTGGCGAAGTCCCTAGATCAACATTTGATGATGATTTTTTCCTTTGGTGGGAACAACAAGTCATAGCTATAAATGAATACCCTTATGCATGCATGGAATTTTGAGCATACCCAAATCTGGTGCTTCCCAAAGGCGCTGCATGGGGTGACATTGGTAAAATTTTAAGAATTTATGTTATTTTATTTTTTTGCATTTTACTAATATGATCTTCAAAATTAAAAATTATTTTTGATGAGACAATAATCTTACAATATTATTTGATCGTGATACATATGTTGGACTAGTGAGACATGAGGGTCTACCTAGGCACAGACGTCATAATGGAGACTCGAAGAGTGCATCAACAAAGACTGAGAGAGTCCTCCATGTCGTTCAAAGGATCTTGGAGAGTTTGACTCGCCACGTTCCTATGGTAGTTGTAGAGGACATTCTAGACGCTATTTATAGATGCATGATACGAGTACTACAGGAGTGGGTGCGGTTCTTCTTTCGGGTGGCTAATGCCATCGCCTTTTTCAGTGACACACAGCCAAGGTAGGGCCCACACACTTAGATTATAGATGACTGATCTCTTATGGACATGATTGGGCTTAAGCCCTAGTTTTGTATCACATTTTTCTTGATATTGTAAATTTTGGACATATTATTTCTATCTATATAAAAAAACTTCATGATGTGATGATCATATATATAGATTATTTTTTATTATATTGTGATGAATTATTAATGTGCCAATCTAATGCCTGATTATCTATAGAATCAAAAAGTGAATTTTCTGATCGTGGAATATGAATAAAAGTAATAAAATTAAATGATCTTTGTAATAATCACACTCTCTGAAATTGGTGATATAAAAAGGGATCTCTCACCTGATAAATGTTGTTTAATTGAGACACTACTAGCTGCGAGTAAAAATATACTACCGACAATTCAACACCAAGAGATATTTCTTCGGATAGTAAGTTAATGATGGACAATATATTAAGCCATATTGTTTGAAGCATGGCCAATACATATGCCTCTTGAAACTAACAACTGACCGAATGGATAGTAAATTACCCAAGTGACGGAAGCCAAGTTCCGAGTGTGTCTACTAGCACCATGGGAAAATTCTAGACACACTAGATCATCCATCGATACCTACCAAATAAGATCAAAAATATCAATATCACTATAAAACCTATAGACGTATAAGAGAAACTATATACAATAACTAAAAAATGAAGAAGATGGTAGGAAAAATCCTAGGAATAATACTTCTTAAGGTAGATCCCATTTTTGGGCTCCAACAACACATTTCCATTGAAGTCAACCAACTCATATGTTCCTTTCTTCAAGACCTTTTTAATGATGAGTAGACCATACCACATAGGTTTGAACTTGCCTTCCCCCAATATGTCTTTCTATTGGTCATAAACCAAGACAAGGTCACCATGAGAGAAAACCCTAGGACACACTGTCTTATCATATTGGATTTTCACTCTCTTTTTATGAGCCTCATTTATTTTGGCTACATCTTGATGTTGTTCATCAAGAGGTTCTAAATAGGTAAGGTGTTCTTTAAGACTAGATATGTCTGGAAGAATTTCCACTACTAATTTAAGAGATGGAATCCCACAATCTATAGGAAAGATTGGTACATCTTATTCTATAAATGACTTCCATGGTTAGTGAAAATATCCTTTGGAATACCAAAATGAGAAATGACTTGGTTGAATAGGAAACTAGCTTCTGTCTCGCCATCGTTTTCGAAAGTAGGCTTAACTTCAACCCACTTGGTAAAGTATTCCACTGCTACGATAATGTCCTTATGACCCTTTGCCTAAGGTGGGTTACAACTTGTAAAATCAATACCCCGCTTCATGAAAGGATGAGTGCACATTTTTTGGGTATAAACTTGCAATGGATGACACTTTTTGACAGCCTCAATACAATCCTTGAAAATCAAGGGCCAAAAATAGCCTACAAGAAAGATTTTTTTTGGATACAAGCAACCCAAATAGATGACCTCCACAAGATCCACCATGGTAGTCATTTAGCACGGACTTAGCTTTGTCTAAGGTTAAAAAATGTCTAAGGATTGAATCAATCCCATGACGATACAAAGTGTCACCGATAATAATGTAATTTATAGCTAGGTGACATAATTTTCTGTGTTCATCCTTCAAAAACGTGAGAGGAAACTTTAAAGTCTATTGATACACTATGATATCTCCATACCAAGGATCTTGTGAATAAATAAGGAAGATATGTTCATCAAGAAATGACTCTTCATAAACAATAACTTCACAAGGCAACTCTGAGAAGAATTTTGCAAATAGTAAAAAAAAATTAGATTTGGTGGACATGAATTTGAGATTGAGTTCTTGTAATATAAAAATCCATCAGTTGTATTTTCCCCCAATCACTCGCCTATTGAGGGGACTCGTTGTAGCTCTGAGATGTACTTAGAGTTGTGATAGACCAGTGCCTAGGACATCTTAGCATAGCAAGGAGCATATAATATAATGTAAGAAGTTGACAGCTTCAGCTCACATGCTATCTCCTGTAAATAGAGAAATGAAATAGAATGGGACCAAACTCTGAGAAACTGACACAGGAAAAGAGATACTACAGAGGCAAGATGCAGAACTCTAATACAAAAGCAACAAACAATTCAGAGACAGTTTACTGCAAAGCGGGCCGATTCAGAAATACTTCACAGACATAAATTATCAGAAGGTGTATGTAGTGAAATAAATATTGAGAAGATACTAGTTAACATTGAGCTGATACCTAGATATACAATACCACCATGCATGGGCTTACCAATCTAAGAATCCATACATGATAATAGCATTTTAAAAGCACCCTCCCAAAGCAACTAATATAGCAGAAGTATGGTTAGCTGAATAATGGAATAGAATATCATGCATGAGCCATATTTAAAGCGCTTGACTGATCCGAGCATGGGCATCAACTAGGATGAATCCATACCAGAAATCAGTGAGCCACTCGCATTCCAAAACATGATACAAGAAAGATGGATGAAATGAAATGTTCTATTAATATAACACAATAAAGAGAGTTACAGACTGTGAAATACCAAATACCAGAATCCTCTTTGACAGATAGAACTCCTCCTCACTGAGACCCTATGGGCTCTGAGCCTTCATACAAGAATTTTACAACATGTATGCAAAAAGCCTTTCACTGCATGATTTTTTGATAAAATCTAGAACCCTTACAATGTGTTTCTTCATAGTTTTTATAGGAGAAACCAAAACTTAGTAAAAGAGGTAGGTGACGAACATTCAATTTGCATAATTAATACAAAATGGTGGAGACGTGCATGCCCATACTGCTTGATGACTTTGTAGTGATGCACGTACTCTGTAGTCTGTCTTCAAGAATAAATGTTTTGAGTGAAAACTTCTTCAGGAACACGATATAGGGATAATCATATTAACATTTTGTCCTTTTCTAAAGATAAATTATGCTGAAAAAAGACCTGGAGGGTATTGTTTTTTGTGCATCGTACCCTTTGCTGGCTAGACCCTGAATTAAGATTGAAAATATTCAATATTGGACACTGAATTCCTGGATCTTCCACGGATACTCTTTGCTGCAACATTAATGTCTTCATCTACAAAAATCTGCGGTTTGAATAACTCCGGAGGGTTTGATAGATTTTAACCTTGCTCCTTTTAATGAAAGCCATGTCGTAACAGCTTCTCAAATCCTTTTTCCATAAATCTTTCCTCTGAAAAATTGTCCTTTGACGCGGTCTCAGCTTTTGTAATGGAGGCTATGAGTAATGGCAGATTACCTCCATTCGCACCCTGTAAAATCCGCAAACATGTTAGGAAAACCAATGCACAGGAATGCAGGCACAGTAGGGGTAATGGTGTGACAGTCTCTGAGCAGTTGACTAGTGGAGAAATGTGGGACGATGGTAGGAAATGCAGCGTAACAGTGTGGAGTGGTCATGGAGAAAAATTCAAACATAATCGTGAAAATACGTAATAAACGAAGAAATGAACCAAATATAGATCTGGGGAGGCGGAATGCACGTGGAGAAAAACTGGGAGACAGGTGGCACGATATCGGGACAGCGGGAAATGGATGACGTAGTGTTGGATCTGGGAATCGGTCAAAGACGGAGATAATCAAATTCTCGACCATCCGATCTTAGGAGGAGATGGACTATTTTGGAAGAGCGCCTCGTGAGACACAGACATGGCCAGGGGCCATTGGCTTGGAAGTTAATGTTCGTGCAGCTTTCGGCGCACGGACTGCGAGATGGAGACCTTCGGGGACGGATGGCCGACGGGGCCGATATCATTGCGCCCCCCCGTCTGAACAATAATGCACGATGGAGAGCGGTTTTGAGGCCGTACGCTGGGACGTGTGGCAAGCGCTGAGTGGAATCGCTGGCCAAACGGGGATTATTGCCTACCGCCAAAAGGCGGTGCGATGGATACCAGGCAGTTTTTAAACAGTGGACGTGGGGCGGGGACCCCAAGGTGAGAGAGATGCGGTACATTGATCTATGGTCTGATCGGATGGCCCAGAACGTGTTCGATATGCATTCGGTAAGCGCCTTTCAGCCTGACACGTGGTTACGCTCTCGCTCCGCCCGAAATCTGAGCAAAATTGTGGATACTTAAATCATCTCGTACATCCAAAATCGAGAATATTTTAAAAGTATGGGTTATTTTGTTATCACTCAGATTTTCCTTGAAGTTGTTGGGAAGAGGAAAGGGGTCCGAGGTAACCAAAAACCAATCTTTTAGGTACAAAATCTAGCCAATCTGTACCCAGAGAGGGCTCTCTCTGTATAATTTAGCTTTGTTTTTAGAAGATATTAGGCTAGTTATAACGTTCAATGGTTTTGTTTGAATTTGGGTGGTGGAATTTGATAGCTGAGGGCAAGATTGAGTAGTTCAGGCCATTGGGCTATGGAGTAAAAAAGATGGCTTCACTGGATTAAGTTTCTAGACAAAAGATGGTTTTACAGGGCAAGATAATCAAACAGAGAACAATTTTAGATTTAAAGTGAATGGAATGGATTTAAAATGGATGAAAGGAAATTAAGAATATTTCAACACATTCATAAGAGGGAAAATTGAGTGATTATTAACAAAGAGAAATTAAGAATTCTTTATTAAATAACCAAAATGTTTAAACTAGAAAAACAGGAGCAATTAAGAATTCACTGTTTAAAACCAGTTTAGAAGAAAACATTTAGAATAACAATGATTAAAATCAGATTACACTTAAGTACTTTTTGATTTACTCCTTTTCATTAATCATTCAGAAATGAAACACAGTGATATAATAAACAGATATAAAGACTTTAAAACACAAGAGGAAGATGACTTATTGATCCGTAGTCTGACACATGAATCCTGTAAAAAGTCTTTCGCTTCAATTCATCATCCAGCTTAGCCACAAAAAATTTCTCCAATAGCACTTTATTCCAAAATAGTCAATGTTACAACAAAGTCTAAGAATCCACCTAACGTAAAAATTGATCAAAGAGGGAGCTCAGGAAAATATACAAAGAGATGGGTTATTTTGAAGTTTGGTTTAAACTAAACTTCGGTTTATTTTTTGTTTTAAACACATATAAAATATGTTTAAAGGTTTTATCATATATTTTTTATTATATGGTAATTAAATTAGATTAATCTAATTACTATAGGGGGCGGGATTAATATTAAAGATATATTTTAGTCAAAGGGAGTATAATGGGGGTGTTTTATTTAAACATACGGGGATTAAATACTTTGACTAAAATTATAATAAATGGGTTTTTTGGGTATTTTATAAAGGAGGAGTTATATATAATAGGAGAAGGTTATTCTCATAGGGATTTAAATAATAAATTAGAAATTAATATGACAAATGAGCTAAAGCGCTAAGTGTAAAACATTAGAATAATGTATTTAACTTATGCTTGCATGAAAAAGGGTTTTTATGGAATATTGCATGATTTTCCTAAGTAAAATTGGATTTTACTTTAGGAAAAGATTTTTTAGAGGTGAACGAATGTCATGATGAATGATTTTTAAGTACTTAGGTTTTTCCAATTATTGGGCCGAGGGTCCGGTCCCTCCAAAAGTCAAGGAAATGCCTTGAGCCCCTCTAATTTTCAAATGCCTTAATACTTAGGGGAAATTAGTGAAATGTTTAGGAAAAATGAGAAGGGAAGTTAATAATTTGACTTTGTCTTACTTGAAATTCTTCCAGTGTATTATCTGCCTTTGCACTTGTGATGAAAGTTAAAATTTTAACCATCTAAAGCCATCATTCATCACATGTAATTCAGCAACATCATCTACCTACCCTACCTACTTTACCCTACCATTTTTTCTTCTTTATTAGGGTGCACTTAGACTGGCAAACCCTTATCACACTTTTTCTTTTACATATGAAAATCTATCTAGTTCTAACCTTATTACATCCAAGGGCTCAGATTAAACTGTTGAGCTCCTTTTATTTACTCTACCTATCTACTTATCTACCAAGATTAAACAGTTTGGTCAGATTTTATTCTCTATCTCTAAAACATAAAATTGAAAGATGAACTAGCCAAGCTTAAATTGTTTGACTATTCATAAATTGTGGCATAAGATACAAGTTGCACACAATTTATTTATTACATCAGTGCAAAAAGTAGTGGCATTTAGACTTGCACACTTTCCTTGGCCTTTCTTTTGGTGGGGTTCATTTTATTTTACTTTTTTGGGCCATTTTTATTCTTTTCACCCTTTGATTTTTCTTTTAGGGTATACCCTCTTTACATTTTTTAAATTTTTTGATTTTTTGAGAATATGGAAAACCTTTGCAACAAGAAAAGGTATGAACATATTGCATAGTTCATCAAGTCAATCATGAAATATGACACCTATTGGTATAGGAGTCTAACACTGGCTCCACTTGGGGATGGCTTTTCCTGGTGAAAAGTCAAGAACAGCAGGTCAGATGCCTCAAAATGGCTTTAACTGAACCATGAAATCTTTTTCTTTTTGTTGCTTTATTGTATGTATGATAGTGAAACTTCTGAAGCTTAGGGCCTTCTCTTCGAGCTTCAACTCCAACAGGTTACCATCCAATCAAAACTGATACATTAAAAAGGATATAGTATGTACATGTCAAAAAATAAAAATATCCTAATAAACAGGATCAAAGTAATGTTTTAACATTCAACCATTTACTGGTCCTTCTTCAGTCTCTGTTCCATTCAAGTTTTTCAGAAAATAGGTATTATTTCCTTGTAAAGCATGAATGATGTAAGGTCCCTTCCATAAGAAGTCGAACTTCCCATGTTTTCCTTTATCCTCTCTTCTGGAATCCCATCTCAAAACTTTATCTTCCAATTGGAAATCCTCTGCCTTGGTCCTTTTGTCAAAGATTTTCTTTAGTTTCTCCTGCAATACTTGGGATCTTTGATAAACTTCTTCTCTAGTTTGCTGCAAATTGATTGTTTGATTTATTCTTCTTTGAATATCATTTGGTTCAACTTGAGCTTCTTGAAGTAACTTCATTACAGGAACTCCTAAAGATGATTGAAATACTGCCTCAATACCATAAACTAACTCATAAGGACTGGTCCCAATTGATTTTTTGGTGGTGAGTCTGTCTGCCCACAGTGCATTAATAAGTTTCTTATGCCAAATTTTCTTGTTTTCTTCCAACAATTTTTTAATGATATTAATGAGACTTTTGTTGGAAGATTCAGCCAGTCCATTACCCTGAGGGTAATAGGCTGTTGAATGGCTTAAAGTGATATGATACTTATTACAGAAACTTATCATCTTTTTTGATTTGAAAGCAACAACGTTATCAGTTATAATTTTCTCAGGACAACCAAATCTTGATAGTATATTGGTTTCTAAGAATCCTATGATTACAGAATCATTGGCTTGTATGGATTGGATTGCTTCAATCCATTTAGTAAAATAATCTGTGGCAGTGAGGATCCATCTGTGTTGGCCAGAAGAAGGAGGATGGATTTCTCCAATGAAATCCAGGCCCCATTGTTGGAAAGGTCTTTCAGTTGAGATTGGTTTTAAGGGTAAAGGTAATAATTTTCTCTTGCCTTCAGAAAATTTGACATTTATGGCAAGCAGTTACGAATTTCTTTACATCAGAGAACAAGGTTGGCCAGTAGAACCCAGCTCTTAAGATCTTATCTATTGTTGATTTCCAGTAAAGGTGTCCACCACAGTCTCCTGCATGGAATTCATTGAGAGCCTTGTCAGCTTCATCTTTTAATAAACAATTTAATAGAATACCATCATGATTCTTCCAAAAGAGAACATTATCTAAAATACATTACTTTAAGGATGTCATTTTTAAAATCCTTCGCTTTGTTCTGGATAACCCTGGAGGAGCTTGTAGGTTTAACAAAACATAAACTATATCAGCATACCAAGGTGAGTCTAAAAAGGCCTGGCTGGTTTGTGGAGTTGCCATCTCCTGATTGTCATCCAGTTCATTAATATCCAGGGCTTGGCAATTTGTTTCTGTCATAAGTTGAGCCAATCCCTATCTTTTTATCAGCTTTGTAGGTTTTATCTCAATATCATATTCTAATATGGTAGCAATCCATTTACCCCTTTTGTCCTCAATTCCATCTTGAGTTAAGATGTCTTTGACAACATCATTTGGTACATAAGCTGTCACATGAGAATACAATATATAGATTCTAAAATCTTTAATAGCTTTTACAAGTGCAAAAGCTTGTTTTTCCATGATATTGTATTTTAATGATGCATCCCTCAGTGCTTTACTAAAAAAGGCTATAGGTTTTTCACATCCTTGATCATCCTTTTGTAATAAAACAACTGCTACAGTATGTTCTGATGCAAATGAAAAAATAATAAAGTCTCTATCAAATTGTGGACTGGTAAGAACTGGTGTTTTGGTCAAAGCCATTTTAATATCTTCAAATGATTGCTTGGCTTCTACTGTCCATTTAATACTCGAATCCTTTCTTAACATGTTAGTAAGTAATCTAATTAATTCAGCTAAACTAGAAATGAATCTTCTCAAAAAATTGATTTTTCCTATGAAAGCTTGAAGTTCTTTAACATTTCTTGGATGAGGTATTTGCAAAATAGCTTTTATTCTTTCAGGATCAATTCTAATGCCATCCTTTTAGATGATATGGCCCAGGATTTTGCCTTCTTCAAGACCAAACAATGACTTTTTCGGATTCAGGGAAATACCATACTTTCTGCATTTTATGAATACTTGTCTGAGATGGTCTAAATGTTGTTGATCTGATTTAGAGAAAACAGTTAAATCATCCAGATATATAACAAGAAAGTCGTGAATTTCTTTTGCAAATGCAATTTCCATTGCTCTTTGGAAGGTTGCTACAGCATTTTTGAGTCCAAATGGAATTTTAACATATTTGAAAGTACCCCATGGTGTTGTAAAAGCTGTTTTGTCTTGGACATCAGGATGAACCAAAATCTGGTTGTATCCTGAAAACCCATCTAAAAGAGAAATCCTTGAAGCACCTACTACCCTTTGCAAAATGTGATCCATTTTGGGCAAAGGATAATTATCCTTCAAAGAAACCTTATTTAGATTTCTTAAATCAACACATAGTCAATCTCTCCAGTCTTCTTCCTAGTAGGGATCAAGTTAGACACCCACTCTGAAAATCTAATTGGAGCAATTATCCCTGCTTCATACATTCTTTTGATTTCTTTTTCAATTGAAGGAAACAATACAGGGTTGATTCCCCTGAGTTTCTGCTTAAATGGTTTTTGATCTGGTTTTAGAGGTATTGTATGTTGAATTATAGATGTATCATATGACTTCAAATCCTCATAAATCCAAGCAAAGACATCTTGGAATTCTTTTATTAATTCAACATATTTTGATTTTTGATTGGGAGGCAAAGATTTTGATAATTTTATGATTTCAGGTTTTTCCTCTGTTCCCAAATTGTATTCCTCAATATCATCTTTCAGTGATTCCATTTTAGGTTTCAGTGGAATGTCATTAGAGTCAAAAAGATCTTCTAGAGGAGTCAATCCTTTGGGTAAATGATTATCTTTCAGATTAATGATCTCAGACTCATCTTCTACAATCTCATCAACCTCCATTTGTTTGAGGTCCTGCATGTCTTTTTTGGTGAACTTCGTTGGATGAAGTATTTTAGTGGCACTTTCTTTTGAAATGTTCATTTATTTGATCAGATTCATTGACTGTATCTTCATCTATGCTACTGTTAGAAAATTCATTCTCTAAAGTCAAAAAATTGTTAATCTGATTGTTATTTGCAAACACTTTCCAATTCATAAGATTGTTTGGTATAGCTGGTCTATGTCTAATCTCAGCTGTGAATTGATGATTAGGTTCAAATGGTAATTTACAAGTGCTAGCAAACATTGCAAGGCTATGAGCATGCAAGTTTTGTTTTCTTGGAATTTTTGCAAGCTGAGCCTATAGAAAAGTATTGAGAATTTCTACAACTGTTCCTCTATATACTCTTAATCTGGGATATTTTGTCGAACATTCACCATTGATCTGTTGAATGATTAAATCAGAATCTCCTACGATAGATACTCTAATTGCCCCTAATTTTTTAACAAGTTTAAGCCCTAACAAAAGAGCTTCGTACTCTGCCATATTATTAGTGCATTTAAAGTTCAATCTGTAAGCATGGCCTTCAACATGATCGTTTTCAAGGTTATGTATCCAAATTCCAACTCCTGCTCCTAACTTATTAACAGAACCATCAAATTCTAAATGCCAAATAATTTCATGTACATAATTTTCATCAGGTGTTTCAGGAACTTTCTTAACAGGGAGATCTGGTTTTTTAGTTTCTTCAGGTTTTTCTTGGGTTTCTGATGTTTCTTTTTCTTCAGACATTTCTTGGATTTGAACACTAGATTTATTTGCAGTTTCTTTTGGTTTAGATACTGGTGCTTCTAGTTCAGTGGGAAGATCAGTTTCAACATTATAGAGAATGAATGAGTCCATATCAGAGTGTACTGAGTAGATAGGGAAATTTTCAGGTTTCTCCTGACTACTGACTACATATTTCATCAAGGTTTCTCTGTATAGTCTCTTAGGTTGCCCGAATACTAAAATAGTAGCATATGACATATCTAATTGAAGAGATCCTCCGAGTTTTGCACCCCAGGATCTGGACAATAGCATACCATATTTTGGAGGAATATCTGCTACTACTATATCCATCAAAATTGATTTAGCAGGGTATTGAACCCGTTAGCTCCCCCAACAATTTCTTTGGCTGTACAAACTCAGGGTTGGTCAGCGTGAGCCTTCATGAATGCATTTCCCCGAAAACACATCATCCTTGAAGCCTCTTTATGCTTTATCCTTTGATAGAATCCCATCGATTTCCATTATAATCATTATAAAGCCTCTCTCATTGGTGAAGAATACCTGTAAAGGGCCTCTCTTTTTCCCCCTTATTTCACCCTCACCTAGCTCTTTTTTATTCCCTTGTCTCCCATTCTATTTCTACCTTCTTCTAATCCTCCTAAAAATCCCCTTCAAATTATACCCACACCCCTTGTTGGGTCAAATTTCCCTTTTTCCCCTTTATCGTTCCCCTTCCTAACCCTTAAATTTCATTAAATGGGCTAAAAACCCACTTTTCGACCTTGTAATAGGGCTTAGCCCCTTTACCGCAAGCCCCAACCACTTCCCCACACATGCCCCGGCGCTGGGACCAAGCGCTTAAGTCCCAAGCGCTAATCACAATCGGAAGCGTCGGGCGAGCGAAATTCCTTTGTTATATTGAAAAAAGTCTGATGCGATCAGCTTATAACATCAAGTCCTGCAATATGTTATACACCGTCGATGCTAGTTTAGATCGGGTGGTGCGGCGTAATCATGTTCCGTCAAATCGCAATACGCAAGTCCCAAGTGGTGCCACCTCGATTGAGATCTCGTCAGAATCCTAAGCGATCCATCTCCACTGTGATCCAGCAGTCGGCGCTCAATCGCGCCCCGACCGATCGCAATCTGATGTATCTCCCGATCCCACAGCATGCACGCCCCTCAGATTGCATTCCCCATCGTTGATCACGGACTCGAGGATCAGCCCAGCCAGGGCGCTCAATCGTGCCCCCACTCCCAATCATAATCGGAACTTTTGAAATGTGTGTTGCGATTTCCACCAGCTTCAAATCTGTTGGAAATATGATGCAAAGTGTTGTCCTTGATGGCAACCCACTAAATGAAGATGAAGACATGCGACTGTTGACATGTGTTGTCCTTGATGGCAATCCACCTGATGAAGTTATGCTTGACTTGATAGACTTGGTAAATGATGTAAATCTGATGTGATATGATGTTTGTTAGCAATATGGTGGTGAGTGTTGTCCTTAAATGGCAACCCATTTGATGAAGATGATGACAACTTACTTGATGAAGTTGTGCTTGATAGAATATGTTCTTGATGAGCTAAATATGATGTATCTACAGTGTGTACAGAAGGCAGTGAAGAAAGGAACTTAGCATGTACTAAATCCTTGATGAAAAGAGTATGTTTCAAGGCATACGCGGATATGTCTAGGAGAAGTCGCGTATGCACGCGGGAAATAACGTGATAAGTCGCGTATGGGCAAAAGCGCTCAAAAAGTGCAAAACCAGGGGTAAGCACCATGGTATTGACCCATTGTATTGGGTAATGATTCGTCTAAATGACCCCGTCTAATGTAGTTTTGGGCTCATGGTATTGGTTTGGCTCATGGTATTGAAAAAGGGGCTCATGGTATTGAAAAATGGAAAACCTATATAAGGAGAAGAATTTCATTGTGCAAATCATGAGTGTGGGTGCAAGATGTCTGAGCTTGAATGAATACTTCTCTCTGAAGTAGATCTGAATGGAAAGGGTTACACTTGAATGATAAATCTGAATGTATGATGCACCAATGATGAAGAAGGGATCTAGATCTGAAATGTACTAGCATCTTCTAGATCTGCTTATGGAAGGCTTAGATCTGTGATGAGGCGAACATCTGTCTGAAGTGAAATGGTAAATCTGAACTGAATATCTGATCTGAAGAAGTATGCTGCTCTATAATGATTGAAGATCTATACGCTACTTCGCCGCAGAGGAAGCGCGTATATACGCGGCTTCGCAGAATAGAAAGCGCGTATGCGCAATGAAATATACACAGAGGTATACGCTGGTTTGTGTGGACGGAAGAGCGTATATACGCGACATCAGTGAAGTGAAAGCGCGTATGCAAACTAGGGTTTGCTGAAGCATGGGGTATGAAACATCTGATCTGTTCTGCTGTATTACTGCTATCTGATCTGTGTTGTCTGAATTGGTAAGTATCTATTGGTGATGTATGTTTGAGCTTAAAAGTATGGAAAGGGTCCAATCTGAAAATATGATGAAATGTGGCCTGCAAGTGGTGTCCTAGTGGAAGCTTTGGATCCAGTGTGAAAATTGATGAAACGTGGCCCAAGGTGGTGCGAGGGTAGGTATGTGATCGAAGTCACGTAGCTCCCTTCCCGAGGTGAGGTAGGGTAAACGAGATCGGGGTCGTAGCTCCCTTCCCGGGAAGAAACGAGAGCAGTCGGTCGTAGCTCCCTTCCGGGAGAGGCTGGTAAACGAGCGCGGTGGGTGCACACGTCTTGATCAATCTGTGCAGCCACATATGTTGCTCAAGATGTTTTCTCACAAAATAAAATATTGAAGAATTTGACAGCTATGGTGGGTGGTTTTCTCCCGACTTGGGTTTCCACCTAAAAATCCTGGTGTTCATGTGTGATGCTTTGTGTGATGGTTTATTCTGTTCTTACTGCACATGTTTACTATTTATAGAACATCTAATGAATGAATGATGGAGTGATATAAGTGAAGAACTAATGGCATAAATGAATCCCTGCGTAGTATCGTAGTTTAAAGGAGGATATCAGCATTATATATACTGGCTTGACAGTAGTGTATGGGATTTTTAAAGATGAAAAAGTAAAAAGATTTGAATATTCGGTAAATGCGGAAATTCACACCCCCCCCTCTCGGTATTTTTCCCAACACGATCTCAGGTGCAATTTAGACCTACTGGGTCCCACCACATAATTCTTCCGCCGGTTCATATAATAAGGGGATTTCCCTCTGTAAACGGGAAATTTGTTATATTTTCAGTTTTACAAAGGATTTCTCATCGCATCGCAAGTTTTGTGTTGTATCACTCCGCCCTCCGCCCCGCTCCGATTGCGATTGCGATTTTCGTACCCGGTCCCACCTTGTACAATCTTTCCCGTCTATCTCATTACATTTCTTCCATTTCTTTGTATTTCTCCCAAACATTCAATCTTTTGATTTTACTCTATTAACCATCCCTTCCGCCACTTGTTCATCATTTCCACTATTTTCATTGTTCCGCCACTGTTTCTCCAGGCCTCCACAGCATTTCTCCGCCATCGCTGTCTGGGCTTGTAACAAGTTTAATCCATTATACAGATAGCACAGAGATGGCCATTTCAGCATTTGCCAACGGACCAGCAGGAGAGATTCAAATGGGGTTAGGGCCTATTATTGATGTAATTGATGTTTAACACCGCATTCAAAGGATGAGGCGCAGTTTGAAGACCAATGCACATGCAACAGTCCTATCTGTGTTTAATGTTCAGCAGGGTACTCTTCTCTTAGAATTGTACCCTTCCCACAGTGGCCACCATGCTCCCTCGAGCCCAGGAAAGTTAAATACGCTGACAGAAGCTTCTTAAGACTATCAGAGTTGCAGTAATGGAGTATGGAGTGGCCTGCGAGTCCTTCCATCTAGTTCATTTATTCAGAAGGCTAGCACAGATACCAAACACCAGAAAGGACTTCAAGAACATATCAAAGGTCAATCTCAACCTGACATAGGCTCCCAAACAGCCTACAAAGTACTACAACACCAGAGTGCATCAAAGCCATACCAGAGATAAATGCCGAGAGTTAATACAGAATGGGCCTCTGCTCTTTTCCTCTCCTGAGCATTAATATTGCATTCAGTGCTTCACCTACCTCCTCTGCTCTCTTTCTGTTATAAAAATCCATGAGAACTAATTGAAAGGTTGTTGTTGGGCCGTTGTTGTTCGGCTGCTGCCGTTGTTGTTAGAGGGATTCGTTCTGACTGTTAGAACAGTCCTGGGAGAGAGTAGCAGAGTAGTTGTATGTAGTAGGCTAGGAGGAGAAGTCTAGACTGTATTAGCCATTGAGCTCATTGTACATGACTGGTTTTGCATCAGTTAATCAAAGCACATTTCACAGGATCCTGGTCTATTACTATTGGTGATGCCTTTCTGACTGTGTTTCTTACACTTCATGCTGTTCATTATTCTACTGGATTGCATCAGAAGTTTGACATAGGATTTACCCTTGTTAGGTACCCTATGTTCCTACTCTCCTTGCCATTTATGTTTATCTTATGAAATGTTTTATCTGAGAAGTGTTTTCACTTGGTTTAACCAGTGTAGTGGATGTAATTGCCTGCTAGCTGATGTATGAATTAAATGAATCAGTTCTTAGATGTTCTTGTTGGGTTTAAGCTGGAAGATTTGGGAACACTGGGGATTAGAGTTAGCCCTGTCCACTAGGATCCTTGTGCAACCAGCTGGCCTTTCTAAGATCCCTTTGTTAAACTTATCTCTGTTTTTTCCCTTGGAGCATGCTAAAGTTGACCTGGAGTTAAATGACCTTTGGTCCGATCTATAAGCTGCCCCTTTGTCCTTCCCTTGAGAGCTGCCTTTGAGTATGTCCAAGCAGGTCTGGAGTTAAATGACCTCTGACCTGATCTATAGACAGAAAGTAGGTTGCTTTCCTTCTCTCACTTTCTTTCCTTAATGTTCCATTCCATCATCTATCTAAAAAGATCTTTTAGTGTAGATGACTTGCCCTTTGAAAGCCTTGGCTAGTTGTTGCATGTAATTACCTCTCATGACTCCATAGCCCAATGGATGGCACTTTCTCGACCTATTATTTTTGTTGAAGCATCCTACTGTTTTGTTCCTTTTCCTCCCATTACTTTCTCAGTCCATGATCTCATGACCAACTCAACAACCAACCAACCAAATCATTTTAAACCCCCCTCTGTACTTCATAACTAACCTAATATCTCAATTTGAGCTTTCAAAGATATATCATTCTTTGTTTCATTGGAGAGATCCCTCTCCGGGTCCAGGAGGGCCAGATCCTAGGGCCCCAAAGCGGTTTTGATGTTGTCTCATCTTTTGGTCTTGCCAATTTGGCCAAAACATGGGAACCCCAACAACAACCAATGTAACACACAAATATTTGATTAATCCTAAACATCTCACCTGACTTGAATCAAAAGAGAAAAGATCTTTGTAAGGTCTGGTGATGTCTAGATTTAATCTTTCCATTACAGCCTTGGGCATTAAATTGTGAGACGCTCCAGAATCAAGCATGGCATTATGAAGTATTTTGTCATGTATATTCAAACTCACATAAAATGGAGGAGTTCCTCTGCTTTCAGGTTTTCCATTTACTTCAGTGCCAAAGAGTAATCTGGGTTGGTCATCAAAAACATTAACTGTGTCGTAATTTCCAGGAATATTAATTGATCTATGGATTTGGCTTCTGTAGACATCATGTTTAGCTAATTCGGATAGTGGAACAACTATTTTCAATTTGCCTACTTCAGCTTCCAGATTAAAAGGTTTCTCAGTTTGAGTCCTTGTATATCGAACAGTCAGATTGTCTTTTTCTTCTGTGTTTTCAGTGTTTTTCTCCTTTTCAGGAGTGTGGTTGGGCGCCGAAGTTGTTTCAGAATCAACTTCTAGAGGTTCCTCTACATTTCCTTTGGGAGGAAGAGTATTGGAAGGTTGTCTGTTATTCAGTTGAGTATCAGATACATCTTCAATTATTGGATGGGCAGGATTAGGATCTGATCTAGTGAGAATATTTATAGGGGTAATACTGATCTTACCTCTGAGGGGTTTCTTTGTGGTTTTCTGTTTACTTTCTTTCGGAACATCAACTCTTCTTGTCCTCAAATTGTATTGCTTATGAAATTCGTAGATGGCTGTGTCATATCCTTCCTTAAAATCAAATTATTCTCCTAACTGGGTTTGAAACTGTTTAATAATGTGAGCTTATTGATCATCTTGGGTCAAGAAAATTTCTGGTTCATTTTCATCTTCAGTAAAGTTGTTTATTTTAACATCATCAGTAGGTTCCTCAGAAGTTGAACCTTCAACATAATTTCCCTGGAATTGGGGCCTAATATTTTGGTCAGGACCAGTTTTTCCAGTATTTTGATTTTGGTTTCTTCTGAAGTTCGGATTTCTCACAGTATTGCTAGGTTGACCATCCCAAGGAGCTTTATTCTTTTCAATAGTTTCTACTCTGTCTCCTAGTCTTTCCATTCCTTTGATTATAGCATCAAGTTTCTTTTCAAAAGTTGTGGGTTATTCATTTACAGGCATTCTCCTTTCAGCTCTAGCTCTAGCTCGTTTTTCTATCAGGTTAGCTTCAACACTAACAACTATGCTTTGCATTTCTTCTAGAGTTTGAGGAGCTCTTTCCCTAAGTTGGTATGCTATATCAGAATCAAATCCATCAGGGAATTTGATTAATACTGAATCTGGAGGAGGTCTAAGATTTTTGGGAACAACATTGTAGGCCTCATTGAATCTGGTGACATAATCTTGCACAGTCTCGTTTGGTCCTCTTTTTAGTTTTCCAAAGTCTGATAGGATTTGAAGAGGGTCTTTCTTGTTTTCCCATCTGTTTAAAAATGTTCTATAAAGGGCTGGTAAGTCAGCAACACTGTTTACAGGAAGAGCCCTGAACCAGGTTTTGACTTCTCCAGTAAGACTTTGGACAAAAATTCTCATCCTAATATCATCAGCATCTATTTCATAAAATTCAAAATAATCGGTCATCCTTTTAGTATGCTGTTGAGCAGTGTAAGTACCAGAACCATCACAGGGAGTGATTTTAGATTGGTAATCTTGAGGCATAGCCCCTGGATTAGCTGGTAACCTTAAGGGAGCATATTTGTTTGCCATTGGAAGAGGTAGTGGGATAACAGGTGAGGTTGGTCTATGAGTGGTGGGTGGAGGAGTGGAAGGGGTAGTTTGAGGTTGAGAGGCTTGAGGAAAAGTGGATGAACTTGGAGAAGCTGAAGTAATCACAGAAATATTTGATGTTCCTTCAGAGGTAATCTCAGATTGTATGGAATCTCGCAAATGTTTATCAAGGTGTGATGTAACAAATTCAAATTGTAAATCTTCAAGAAATAATGGGTCTGGAACCAAATTGGATAACTCAGATTCAGAAAAATTTACAAATAAAGATGTTTAAACTGCTCATCAAAAGGTTCATCCTCAAGATAAATCCACTTCACTGGATAGGATATAGATCTATAGAGAGGTCGAGAACTTCCAGAGCTTTCTTGACTATCTTGTCTTCTAAGAATTCTGGGAATCAGATTCGGATTTTCGAATACAGGCGGAGGATTTGGATCAGGGATAGCCCTAGTGTAACGAGTCCTTTCTAAAGCCAACTTTCTTAAGTGATATTTTTGGTTTTTTGGTTTTAAATGAATTGAATAATACAACTTCAATAATCTCTTTAAGAATTTTCAGATATTGGTTTTAAATTTTCTTAAAGATTTACTTGTCTAGAGGAACTAATCAAATGTTTGAAACCAAAGTTCAATTCATAAACTAGACCGGAGATAGACTGAAGTAGCATTTATTTACTATGCAATTGCAGAGAAAAAGCAGTTCAAAGGCTACCTGGCTAACTTCAGGCTCCGTCTGTAGTTTATAAAGTAAACACAGTAACAATAAAATTATTCAGGTCCCCAGTGGAGTCGCCACTATGTTATCACTCAGATTTTCCTTCAAGTTGTAGAAAAGAGGAAAGGGGTCCGAGGTAACCACAAACCAATGTTTTAGGTACAAAATCTAGCCAATCTGTACCCAGAGAGGGCTCTCTCTGTATAATTTAGCTTTATTTTAGAAGATATTAGGCTAGTTATAAAGTCCAAGGGTTTTGTTTGAATTTGGGTGGTGGAATTCGATAGCTGAGGGCAATATTGAGTAGTTTCAGGCCATTGGGCTATGGAGTCAAAAAGATGGCTTTACTGGATTAAGTTTATCAACAAAAGATGGTTTCACAGGGCAAGATAATCAAACAGAGAACAATTTTAGATCTAAAGTGAATGGAATGGATTTAAAATGGATGAAAGGCAATTAAGAATCTTTCAACACATTTATAAGAGGGAAAATTGAGTGATTATTAACAAAGAGCAATTAAGTATTCTTTATTAAATAATCAAAATGCTTAAACTAGAAAAATAGGAGCAATTAAGAATTCACTATTTAAAACAAGTTTAGATGAAAACATTTAGAATAACAATGATTAAAATCATATTACACTTTAGTACTTTCTAATTTACTCCTTTTCATTAATCATTCAGAAATGAAACACAATGATATAATAAACAGATATAAATACTTTAAAACACAAGAGGAAGATGACTTATTGATCCGTAGTTTGACACATGAATCCTGTAAAAAGTATTTCGCTTCAATTCATCATCTAGCTTAGCCACAAAAAATTTCTCCCATAGCACTTTATTCCAAAATAGTCAATGTTACAGTAAAGTTCAAGAATCCACCTAACGCGAGAAAAATCGATCTAGAAGGAGTTGGGGAAAATATACAAAGAGATGGGTTATTTTGAAGTTTGGTTTAAACTAAACTTCAGTTTATTTTTTGTTTTAAACACATATAAAATATGTTTAAAGGTTTTATCATATATTTTTTTTATATGGTAATTAAATCAGATTAATCTAATTTCCATAGGGGGCGGGATTAATATTAAAGATATATTTTAGTCAAAGGGATTATAATGGGGGTGTTTTATTTAAACATATGGGGATTAAATACTTTGACTAAAATTATAATAAATGGGTTTTTTGGGTATTTTATAAATAAGGAGTTATATATAATAGGAGAAGGTTATTCTCATAGGGATTTAAATAATAAATTAGAAATTAATGTGAAAAATGAGCTAAAGCGCTAAGTGTAAAACATTAGAATAATGTATTTAACTTATTCTTGCATGAAAAGGGTTTTTATGGAATATTGCATGATTTTCCTAAGTAAAATGGGATTTTACTTAGGAAAAGATTTTTTAGAAGTGAATGAATGTGATGATGAATGATTTTAAGTACTTAGGTTTTTCCAATTATTGGGCCGAGGGTCCGGTCCCTCCAAAAGTCAAGGAAATGCCTTGAGCCCCTTTAATCTTCAAATACCTTAGTACTTAGGGGAAATTAGTGAAATGTTTAGGGAAAATGAGAAGGGAAGTTAATAATCTGACTTTGCATTGCTTGAAATTATTCAGTGTATTGTCTGCCTTTGCACTTATGATGAAAGTAAAAGATTTAACACATCTCAAGCCATCATTCATCACATGTAATTTAACAACAACATCTACCTACCCTATCTACTTTACCCTACCATTTTTTCTTCTTTATTAGGGTGCACTTAGACTGGAAAACCCTTATCACACTTTTTCTTTTACATATGAAAATCTATCTAGTTCTAACCTTATTACATCCAAGGGCTCAGATTAAACTATTGAGCTCCTTTTATTCACTCTACCTATCTACTTATCTGCCAAGATTAAACAGTTTGGTCAGATTTTATTCTCTATCTCTAAAACATAAAATTGAAAGATGAACTAGCCAAGCTTAAGTTGTTTGACTGTTCATAAATTGTGGCATAAAATACAAGTTGCACACAATTTTATTTATTACATAAGAGCAAAAGGTAGTGGCATTTAGACTTGCACACTTTCCTTGGCCTTTCTTTTGGTGGGGTTCATTTTATTTTACTTTTTTGGCCATTTTATTTTTTCACCCTTTGATTTTTCTTTTAGGGTATACCCTCTTTACATTTTTTAAATTTTTTGATTTTTTGAGAATATGGAAAACCTTTGCAACAAGAAAAGGTTATGAACATATTGCATAGTTCATCAAGTCAATCATGAAATATGACACCTATTGGTATAGGAGTCTAACAG